>CM046867.1:40978363-41005863 GCA_025617745.1 Heliocidaris erythrogramma
GCAGCATACCCCTCACATCACTTCCCCTGCTGCAAATTATTTTTAATTATAAATTAAAACCGTTTGAGAAATTCTTGCAAATTTTCCACGGTTAGTCGTACAATGATTTTCCGCTCATTTTGACATCTCATCCATGAAGAACGTACGTGTATTTCTCGCATACGAAAGAAAACGACCGAAATTCAGCGTTGTACGACAGTCGACATGCAAGTCATGAATTTCTGAGTTTTAGATAAATCCCAATGTTTATTTTCAAATAAAGGCTTGCATGAAGTTAGTAGCCTTTGGAATTATTGAAATAATAGTTAGATAATTGGGACCTGAAAGGATTAGGTGTTTCTTTGATCAGATAAACAAAATATTCGTGCCCATCTCTAGCCCTCTTCTCCCCCAGAACTCTGGGGCAGAACGGCTGCAGCAGCATACCCCTCACATCACTTCCCCTGCTGCCAATTATTTTTAATTATAAATTAAAAACCGTTTGATAAATTCTTGCAAATTTTCCACAGGTTAGTCGTACAATGATCCCGCTCAATTTATCATGTATACATGTATTTCTTCTTTTTCTTCTTGAAAATTGCTGCTTCAGAGTACTGAAGATATTTCGGAAGTTGGGAGTATGAGAGGAAAAATGACGAAAATTCAGAGTCCTACGGCAAGACAGCACCATGTCCCCCTAATTCCTGTGCTGTAATTGTTTTTTGTGAGAGATTAACCGTTTCATACATTTTATTGTATGTTTCAACAGGAATTCCTACAATGATTACGCTTATTTTGACATGTTATCCACTAAGGACGTATGCGTATTCCATCTTCCCATCTATCTTTCCATTCATCAACCGATTCTATTTTTTTATTTGTCATTCTTTCCTTCTATTTCTCTGTCATCCCATCTTTCTGGTCGCATTTTCTGTTATGTTGCATGGGTTCGAATCCCGTGAAGTTCCAAATATCAATTCAGAACTTTCATTGGTGGCAACAGCATGAAATGAGATCTAAAGCTTTATATTCCTAATGACATCATCCACATGCATATTCTTTTGAAATAAGAAAAACTTGATTATGTAATAATGTATGGCGTAAACCTCCAGGAGAAGACTGCCATGCAGGAGAATTTTTTCCCCTTTTTAAAAAATAATTTTAAATTATAAGATTATAAGGTAGTAAAAGCATGCTTGAAATATGTGGGGTTGGGTATTACTTACAGCAGATACAGTATGCAATAATTTACTTTAAAACAAACAAAAAATTAGAGCGAATAACCAGACATTATCTTCATGTAAAGGTGAAAAACACAAATACATGTATATCAATACATTGAAATATGAAACATACGTTAAATACAACATAGTATGGGACTAATTGAAAACGTTGAATACGTTCAATTGCATCAGAGAATAGAGAAAAAATAGAGAGAGAAAAAGAGTGAGTTAGAGAAAGGAGAGGAAGAGATTCAGTCTCATTTTGTGCTGTTGCCACCAATGAACGTTCTGAATTGATATTTGGAACCTCATGGGATTCGAACCCATCCAACATGCACAAAATGCGAGCAGAAAGATAGAAGAAATAGTAAGCAAGATACACATTATAATCTACAATATATACCGATTTCGAGGAAAAATCTAAACTCGCCAAAAACATGAAACACAGATGTACCGCCATCAAGTAATTTACATCTAGCAGCATTCTGTCAGCTAGTACCAGACTTGGCCTGGGTTGATTTCTTGACGAAATCACGATTTCAATTATGCCTGAATTCGAAGAAAGCAAATATGCAAAATAGCTAACCCTATACATCAAAGCAATTCAAATATAAGATATTTCAGGACTATTCTGATAATTCTCAAGCTTAGGTTAAGAGACCACATTAGCTTTAATTCAAAATAAACATTCCGTCTCTACATGCGACGTAATTGTCACCTGTCGTATCGTGGATTGCTAAATTTTGGTCGTTTTTGCTCTCGTACTCAAGAAAGATGTATTTGTTCTTCATGGTTGAGGCATGAAAATCAGTGGAATCGTTGCAATACCTGTATGAAACATGAATGAAATTCATTAAATGGTTATTTCAATTAAAATCCCAGATCAAGGCAGGTGGGAAAGCAAGGGCTATCGTCCAACAGCTGGAGTTGCACCCCAGAGTTCTCGGGTGAAGATTATGGCTAAAGAGAGCCCTGAATATTGATTAATATTTTCTACTAACCCACACATCCTTTCAAGTACAAGATATTTAACTATTAATATAATAATTCTAAGTCCTTCTATAAGTCTATATATAGCTTAAATTCAAAATAAACATGGCGCAATATTGACATGTACGATAATTATTACCTGTCTTGTCGTGGACAGCTGGGTTACGGCTTACTGGGTTACTTTTTGAGACATTGAGTCCCACAAAAAAGAAAATGCGTAGGAGAAAACAAGGGGAACCAAGGAGGACCCACATGGACCTAGGAGAACTAAGGAGAACGAATGGGAACCAAGGAGAACTAAGGAGAACCAAGCAGAAACAAGGAGGGCCAAGGAGAACCAAGGAGAACCAAGGGGATCTAAGGAGAACCAAGGATAACCAGCGAGGACCAAGGAGAAAACAAGAGGCACCAAGGAGGACCCAGATGGACAAAGGAGAACTAAGGAGAACCAATGTGAACCAAGTAGAACAAAGGAGAACAAAGGGTAACTAAGGAAAACCAGTGAAAACCAAGGGGAACCAAGGTGGACAAAGGAGAACAAGGAGAACCAGGGAGGACCAAGGAGAACCAATTGGAACCAAGCAGAAACAAGGAGAGCCAAGGAGAACCAAGGAGAACCAAGGGGAGCCAAGGTGGACCAAGGAGAACCAATGGGAACCAAGGAGAACAATTTGAACCAAGTAGAACCAAGGGGAACCAAGGGGAACTACGGTGAACCAAGGTGGACAAAGGAGAACAAGGAGAACCAAGGGGAACCAAGGTGGACCAAGGAGAACCAAGGGGAACCAAGGAGAACCAAGGAGAACCAAGGGGAAGCAAGGTGGGCACAGGAAACCAAGGGGAACCAAGGAGAACCAAGGAGAACAAAGGTAACTAAGGAAAACCAGGAGAACCAAGGGGAACCAAGGTGGACAAAGGAGACCAAGGAGGACCAAGGAGAACCAATTGAAACCAAGGAGAGCCAAGGAGAACCAAGGGGAACCAAGGTGGACCAAGGAGAACCAAGGGGAACCAAGGAGAACCAAGGAGAACCAAGGAGAAATAAAGAGAACCAAGGGAACCAAGGAGAAAGCAAGGAGGACCAGGAGAACAAAGGAGAACCAATGGGAACCAAGGAGAACCAAGGAGAAAAAAAGAGAACCAAGGGAACCAAGGATAAGGAAAGGAGGACCAGGAGAACTAAGGAGAACCAATGGGAACCAAGTAGAACAAAGGAGAACAAAGGGTAACTAAGGAAAACCAGGGAGAACCAAGGGGAACCAAGGTGGACAAAGGAGAACAAGGAGGACCAAGGAGAACCAATTGGAACCAAGGAGAGCCAAGGTGGACCAAGGAGAACCAAGGGAACCAAGGAGAACCAAGGAGAAATAAAGAGAACCAAGGGAACCAAGGAGAAAGCAAGGAGGACCAGGAGAACAAAGGAGAACCAATGGGAACCAAGGAGAACCAAGGAGAAATAAAGAGAACCAAGGGAACCAAGGAGAAAGCAAGGAGGACCAGGAGAACTAAGGAGAACCAATGGGAACCAAGTAGAACAAAGGAGAACAAAGGGTAACTAAGGAAAACCAGAGAGAACCAAGGGGAACCAAGGTGGACAAAGGAGACCAAGGAGGACCAAGGAGAACCAATTGAAACCAAGGAGAGCCAAGGAGAACCAAGGGGAACCAAGGTGGACCAAGGAGAACCAAGGGGAACCAAGGAGAACCAAGGAGAACCAAGGAGAAATAAAGAGAACCAAGGGAACCAAGGAGAAAGCAAGGAGGACCAGGAGAACAAAGGAGAACCAATGGGAACCAAGGAGAAATAAAGAGAACCAAGGGAACCAAGGAGAAAGCAAGGAGGACAAGGAGAAAGCAAGGAGGACCAGGAGAACTAAGGAGAACCAATGGGAACCAAGTAGAACAAAGGAGAACAAAGGGTAACTAAGGAAAACCAGAGAGAACCAAGGGGAACCAAGGTGGACAAAGGAGACAAGGAGGACCAAGGAGAACCAAGGGGAACCAAGGTGGACCAAGGAGAACCAAGGGGAACCAAGGAGAACCAAGGAGAACCAAGGAGAAATAAAGAGAACCAAGGGAACCAAGGAGAAAGCAAGGAGGACCAGGAGAACAAAGGAGAACCAATGGGAACCAAGGAGAACCAAGGAGAAAAAAAGAGAACCAAGGGAACCAAGGAGAAGAAAGGAGGACCAGGAGAACTAAGGAGAACCAATGGGAACCAAGTAGAACAAAGGAGAACAAAGGGTAACTAAGGAAAACCAGGGAGAACCAAGGGGAACGAAGGTGGACAAAGGAGAAATAAAGAGAACCAAGGAGAAAGCAAGGAGGACCAGGAGAACTAAGGAGAACCAATGGGAACCAAGTAGAACAAAGGAGAACAAAGGGTAACTAAGGAAAACCAGGGAGAACCAAGGGGAACCAAGGTGGACAAAGGAGAACAAGGAGGACCAAGGAGAACCAATTGGAACCAAGGAGAGCCAAGGAGAACCAAGGTGGACCAAGGAGAACCAAGGGAACCAAGGAGAAAGCAAGGAGGGCCAGGAGAACTAAGGAGAACCAATGGGAACCAAGTAGAACAAAGGAGAACAAAGGGTAACTAAGGAAAACCAGGGAGAACCAAGGGGAACCAAGGTGGACAAAGGAGAACAAGGAGGACCAAGGAGAACCAATTGGAACCAAGGAGAGCCAAGGAGAACCAAGGGGAACCAAGGTGGACCAAGGAGAACCAAGGAGAACCAAGGAGAAATAAAGAGAACCAAGGGAACCAAGGAGAAAGCAAGGAGGACCAGGAGAACAAAGGAGAACCAGCGAGGATCAAGGAGAACCAAGGAGGACCGCTGGGTTACGGCTTTCTGTGTTACTGGGTTACTTTTTGTCACATTCATACATACCTTAATTTTGAAATAAACACGGGTGATCTTTATCTTTTATCTCCACGAATTGAATTGCCATCTCGCTCGTTGTGCGGTGGGACACTGAATTTTGGCCAGGAGTTCCGGGGGAAACTGGTTCGGTGTTCCGTTGGCGTTGACGTCCGTTATTTCCAAAGCTAAAACTTGAAGGCCCTGTAAAGTAAAGAGCTTGCTATCAATGATAATCAACAATGCAATATTATCAATTATTACACATTATAGGTTACTTTTCCGATAGAATAGAAGGAGAACCAAGGGGAACCAAGGAGAAGCAAGGAGAACCAAGGAGAAATAAAGAGAACCAAGGGAACCAAGGAGAAAGCAAGGAGGACCAGGAGAACAAAGGAGAACCAATGGGAACCAAGGAGAACCAAGGAGAAATAAAGAGAACCAAGGGAACCAAGGAGAAAGGAAGGAGGACCAGGAGAACCAATGGGAACCAAGGAGAACCAAGGAGAAATAAAGAGAACCAAGGGAACCAAGGAGAAAGCAAGAAGGACCAGGAGAACTGAGGAGAACCAATGGGAACCAAGTAGAACAAAGGAGAACAAAGGGTAACTAAGGAAAACCAGGGAGAACCAAGGGGAACCAAGGTGGACAAAGGAGAACAAGGAGGACCAAAGAGAACCAATTGGAACCAAGGAGAGCCAAGGTGAACCAAGGGGAACCAAGGTGGACCAAGGAGAACCAAGGGGAACAAAGGAGAACCAAGGAGAACCAAGGAGAAATAAAGAGAACCAAGGGAACCAAGGAGAAAGCAAGGAGGACATGGAGAACAAAGGAGAACCAATGGGAACCAAGGAGAACCAAGGAGGACCAAGGAGAACCAAGGGAACCAAGGAGAAAGCAAGGAGGACCAGGAGAACTAAGGAGAACCAATGGGAACCAAGTAGAACAAAGGAGAACAAAGGGTAACTAAGGAAAACCAGGGAGAACCAAGGGGAACCAAGGTGGACAAAGGAGAACAAGGAGGACCAAGGAGAACCAATTGGAACCAAGGAGAACCAAGGGGAACCAAGGTGGACCAAGGAGAACCAAGGGGAACCAAGGAGAACCAAGGAGAACCAAGGAGAAATAAAGAGAACCAAGGAGAAATAAAGAGAACCAAGGGAACCAAGGAGAAAGCAAGGAGGACCAGGAGAACAAAGGAGAACCAATGGGAACCAAGGAGAACCAAGGAGAAATAAAGAGAACCAAGGGAACCAAGGAGAAAGCAAGGAGGACCAGGAGAACTAAGGAGAACCAATGGGAACCAAGTAGAACAAAGGGTAACTAAGGAAAACCAGGGAGAACCAAGGGGAACCAAGGTGGACAAAGGAGAACAAGGAGGACCAAGGAGAACCAATTGGAACCAAGGAGAGCCAAGGAGAACCAAGGGGAACCAAGGTGGACCAAGGGGAACCAAGGTGGACCAAGGAGAACCACGGGGGAACCAAGGAGAACCAAGGGGGAACCAAGGAGAACCAAGGGGGAACCAAGGAGAACCAAGGAGAACCAAGGAGAAATAAAGAGAACCAAGGGAACCAAGGAGAAAGCAAGGAGGACCAGGAGAACAAAGGAGAACCAATGGGAACCAAGGAGAACCAAGGAGAAATAAAGAGAACCAAGGGAACCAAGGAGAAAGCAAGGAGGACCAGGAGAACTAAGGAGAACCAATGGGAACCAAGTAGAACAAAGGAGAACAAAGGGTAACTAAGGAAAACCAAGAGAACCAAGGGGAACCAAGGTGGACAAAGGAGACCAAGGAGGACCAAGGAGAACCAATTGAAACCAAGGAGAGCCAAGGAGAACCAAGGGAACCAAGGTGGACCAAGGAGAACCAAGGGGAACCAAGGAGAACCAAGGAGAACCAAGGAGAAATAAAGAGAACCAAGGGAACCAAGGAGAAAGCAAGGAGGACCAGGAGAACAAAGGAGAACCAATGGGAACCAAGGAGAAATAAAGAGAACCAAGGGAACCAAGGAGAAAGCAAGGAGGACAAGGAGAAAGCAAGGAGGACCAGGAGAACTAAGGAGAACCAATGGGAACCAAGTAGAACAAAGGAGAACAAAGGGTAACTAAGGAAAACCAGAGAGAACCAAGGGGAACCAAGGTGGACAAAGGAGACCAAGGAGGACCAAGGAGAACCAATTGAAACCAAGGAGAGCCAAGGAGAACCAAGGGGAACCAAGGTGGACCAAGGAGAACCAAGGGGAACCAAGGAGAACCAAGGAGAACCAAGGAGAAATAAAGAGAACCAAGGGAACCAAGGAGAAAGCAAGGAGGACCAGGAGAACAAAGGAGAACCAATGGAACAAGGAGAACCAATGGAAGCAAGGAGAACCAAGGAGAAAAAAAGAGAACCAAGGGAACCAAGGATAAGGAAAGGAGGACCAGGAGAACTAAGGAGAACCAATGGGAACCAAGTAGAACAAAGGAGAACAAAGGGTAACTAAGGAAAACCAGGGAGAACCAAGGGGAACCAAGGTGGACAAAGGAGAACAAGGAGGACCAAGGAGAACCAATGGGAACCAAGTAGAACAAAGGAGAACAAAGGGTAACTAAGGAAAACCAGAGAGAACCAAGGGGAACCAAGGTGGACAAAGGAGACCAAGGAGGACCAAGGAGAACCAATTGAAACCAAGGAGAGCCAAGGAGAACCAAGGGAACCAAGGTGGACCAAGGAGAACCAAGGGGAACCAAGGAGAACCAAGGAGAACCAAGGAGAAATAAAGAGAACCAAGGGAACCAAGGAGAAAGCAAGGAGGACCAGGAGAACAAAGGAGAACCAATGGGAACCAAGGAGAACCAAGGAGAAAAAAAGAGAACCAAGGATAAGGAAAGGAGGACCAGGAGAACTAAGGAGAACCAATGGGAACCAAGTAGAACAAAGGAGAACAAAGGGTAACTAAGGAAAACCAGGGAGAACCAAGGGGAACCAAGGTGGACAAAGGAGAACAAGGAGGACCAAGGAGAACCAATTGAACCAAGGAGAGCCAAGGAGAACCAAGGGGAACCAAGGTGGACCAAGGAGAACCAAGGGGAACCAAGGAGAACCAAGGAGAACCAAGGAGAAATAAAGAGAACCAAGGGAACCAAGGAGAAAGCAAGGAGGACCAGGAGAACAAAGGAGAACCAATGGGAACCAAGGAGAACCAAGGAGAAATAAAGAGAACCAAGGGAACCAAGGAGAAAGCAAGGAGGACCAGGAGAACTAAGGAGAACCAATGGGAACCAAGTAGAACAAAGGAGAACAAAGGGTAACTAAGGAAAACCAGGGAGAACCAAGGGAACCAAGGTGGACAAAGAGAACCAAGGGGAACCAAGGAGAACAAGGAGGACCAAGGAGAACCAATTGGAACCAAGGAGAGCCAAGGAGAACCAAGGGGAACAAAGGTGGACCAAGGAGAACCAAGGAGAAATAAAGAGAACCAAGGGAACCAAGGAGAAAGCAAGGAGGACCAGGAGAACAAAGGAGAACCAATGGGAACCAAGGAGAAATAAAGAGAACCAAGGGAACCAAGGAGAAAGCAAGGAGGACAAGGAGAAAGCAAGGAGGACCAGGAGAACTAAGGAGAACCAATGGGAACCAAGTAGAACAAAGGAGAACAAAGGGTAACTAAGGAAAACCAGGGAGAACCAAGGGAACCAAGGAGAAAGCAAGGAGGACCAGGAGAACAAAGGAGAACCAATGGGAACCAAGGAGAAATAAAGAGAACCAAGGGAACCAAGGAGAAAGCAAGGAGGACCAGGAGAACTAAGGAGAACCAATGGGAACCAAGTAGAACAAAGGAGAACAAAGGGTAACTAAGGAAAACCAGGGAGAACCAAGGGGAACCAAGGTGGACAAAGGAGAACCAATTGGAACCAAGGAGAGCCAAGGAGAACCAAGGGGAACCAAGGTGGACCAAAGAGAACCAAGGGGAACCAAGGAGAACCAAGGAGAACCAAGGAGAAATAAAGAGAACCAAGGGAACCAAGGAGAAAGCAAGGAGGACGAGGAGAACAAAGGAGAACCAAGGGAACCAAGTAGAACAAAGGGTAACTAAGGAAAACCAGGGAGAACCAAGGGGAACCAAGGTGGACAAAGGAGAACAAGGAGGACCAAGGAGAACCAATTGGAACCAAGGAGAGCCAAGGAGAACCAAGGGGAACCAAGGTGGACCAAGGAGAACCAAGGGGGAACCAAGAAGAACCAAGGGGGAACCAAGGAGAACCAAGGAGAACCAAGGAGAAATAAAGAGAACCAAGGGAACCAAGGAGAAAGCAAGGAGGACCAGGAGAACAAAGGAGAACCAATGGGAACCAAGGAGAACCAAGGAGAAATAAAGAGAACCAAGGGAACCAAGGAGAAAGCAAGGAGGGCCAGGAGAACTAAGGAGAACCAAGTAGAACAAAGGAGAACAAAGGGTAACTAAGGAAAACCAGGGAGAACCAAGGTGGACAAAGGAGAACAAGGAGGACCAAAGAGAACCAATTGGAACCAAGGAGAGCCAAGGTGAACCAAGGGGAACCAAGGTGGACCAAGGAGAACCAAGGGGAACCAAGGAGAACCAAGGAGAACCAAGGAGAAATAAAGAGAACCAAGGGAACCAAGGAGAAAGCAAGGAGGACCAGGAGAACAAAGGAGAACCAATGGGAACCAAGGAGAACCATGGAGAAATAAAGAGAACCAAGGGAACCAAGGAGAAAGCAAGGAGGACCAGGAGAACTAAGGAGAACCAATGGGAACCAAGTAGAACAAAGGAGAACAAAGGGTAACTAAGGAAAACCAGGGAGAACCAAGGGGAACCAAGGTGGACAAAGGAGAACAAGGAGGACCAAGGAGAACCAATTGGAACCAAGGAGAGCCAAGGAGAACCAAGGGGAACCAAGGTGGACCAAGGAGAACCAAGGAGAACCAAGGAGAAATAAAGAGAACCAAGGGAACCAAGGAGAAAGCAAGGAAGACCAGGAGAACAAAGGAGAACCAGCGAGGATCAAGGAGAACCAAGGAGGACCGCTGGGTTACGGCTTTCTGTGTTACTGGGTTACTTTTTGTCACATTCATACATACCTTAATTTTGAAATAAACACGGGTGATCTTTATCTTTTATCTCCACGAATTGAATTGCCATCTCGCTCGTTGTGCGGTGGGACAATGAATTTTGGCCAGGAGTTCCGGGGGAAACTGGTTCGGTGTTCCGTTGGCGTTGACGTCCGTTATTTCCAAAGCTAAAACTTGAAGGCCCTGTAAAGTAAAGAGCTTGCTATCAATGATAATCAACAATGCAATATTACCAATTATTACACATTATAGGTTACTTTTCCGATAGAATAGAAGGAGAACAAAGGAGAACCAATGGGAACCAAGGAGAACCAAGGAGAAATAAAGAGAACCAAGGGAACCAAGGAGAAAGCAAGGAGGACCAGGAGAACTAAGGAGAACCAATGGGAACCAAGAACAAAGGAGAACAAAGGGATAACTAAGGAAAACCAGGGAGAACCAAGGGGAACCAAGGTGGACAAAGGAGAACAAGGAGGACCAAGGAGAACCAATTGGAACCAAGGAGAGCCAAGGAGAACCAAGGGGAACCAAGGAGAACCAAAGAGAACCAAGGGAACCAAGGAGAAAGCAAGGAGGACCAGGAGACCAAAGGAGAACCAGCGAGGATCAAGGAGAACCAAGGAGGACCGCTGGGTTACGGATTTCTGTGTTACTGGGTTACTTTTTACTTTTTGAGACATTGAGTCCCACAAGAAGGACATTGAGTCCCTTAAAAAGGATATCGCGTAGGAGAAAACAAGGCGAACCAAGGAGGACCCAGATGGACCAAGGAGAACTAAGGAGAACCAATGGGAACCAAGTAGAACAAAGGAGAACCAAGGTGGACCAAGGAGAACCAAGGGGAACCAAGGAGAACCAAGGAGAACCAAGGAGAAATAAACAGAACCAAGGGAACCAAGGAGAAAGCAAGGAGGACCAGGAGACCAAAGGAGAACCAGCGAGGATCAAGGAGAACCAAGGAGGACCGCTGGGTTACGGATTTCTGTGTTACTGGGTTACTTTTTACTTTTTGAGACATTGAGTCCCACAAGAAGGACATTGAGTCCCTTAAAAAGGATATCGCGTAGGAGAAAACAAGGCGAACCAAGGAGGACCCAGATGGACCAAGGAGAACTAAGGAGAACCAATGGGAACCAAGTAGAACAAAGGAGAACCAAGGTGGACCAAGGAGAACCAAGGGGAACCAAGGAGAACCAAGGAGAACCAAGGAGAAATAAAGAAAACCAAGAGAACCAAGGAGAAATAAAGAGAACCAAGGGAACCAAGGAGAAAGCAAGGAGGACCAGGAGAACAAAGGAGAACCAATGGGAACCAAGGAGAACCAAGGAGAAATAAAGAGAACCAAGGGAACCAAGGAGAAAGCAAGGAGGACCAGGAGAACTAAGGAGAACCAATGGGAACCAAGTAGAACAAAGGAGAACAAAGGGTAACTAAGGAAAACCAGGGAGAACCAAGGGGAACCAAGGTGGACAAAGGAGAACAAGGAGGACCAAGGAGAACCAATTGGAACCAAGGAGAGCCAAGGAGAACCAAGGGGAACCAAGGTGGACCAAGGAGAACCAAGGGGAACCAAGGAGAACCAAGGAGAACCAAGGAGAAATAAAGAGAACCAAGGGAACCAAGGAGAAAGCAAGGAGGACCAGGAGAACAAAGGAGAACCAATGGGAACCAAGGAGAACCATGGAGAAATAAAGAGAACCAAGGGAACCAAGGAGAAAGCAAGGAGGACCAGGAGAACTAAGGAGAACCAATGGGAACCAAGTAGAACAAAGGAGAACAAAGGGTAACTAAGGAAAACCAGGGAGAACCAAGGGGAACCAAGGTGGACAAAGGAGAACAAGGAGGACCAAGGAGAACCAATTGGAACCAAGGAGAGCCAAGGAGAACCAAGGGGAACCAAGGGGAACCAAGGAGAACCAAGGAGAAATAAAGAGAACCAAGGGAACCAAGGAGAAAGCAAGGAGGGCCAGGAGAACTAAGGAGAACCAATGGGAACCAAGTGGAACCAAGGAGAGCCAAGGAGAACCAAGTGGAACCAAGGTGGACCAAGGAGAACCAAGGGGAACCAAGGAGAACCAAGGAGAACCAAGGAGAAATAAACAGAACCAAGGGAACCAAGGAGAAAGCAAGGAGGACCAGGAGACCAAAGGAGAACCAGCGAGGATCAAGGAGAACCAAGGAGGACCGCTGGGTTACGGATTTCTGTGTTACTGGGTTACTTTTTACTTTTTGAGACATTGAGTCCCACAAGAAGGACATTGAGTCCCTTAAAAAGGATATCGCGTAGGAGAAAACAAGGCGAACCAAGGAGGACCCAGATGGACCAAGGAGAACTAAGGAGAACCAATGGGAACCAAGTAGAACAAAGGAGAACCAAGGTGGACCAAGGAGAACCAAGGGGAACCAAGGAGAACCAAGGAGAACCAAGGAGAAATAAAGAGAACCAAGAGAACCAAGGAGAAATAAAGAGAACCAAGGGAACCAAGGAGAAAGCAAGGAGGACCAGGAGAACAAAGGAGAACCAATGGGAACCAAGGAGAACCAAGGAGAAATAAAGAGAACCAAGGGAACCAAGGAGAAAGCATGGAGGACCAGGAGAACTAAGGAGAACCAATGGGAACCAAGTAGAACAAAGGAGAACAAAGGGTAACTAAGGAAAACCAGGGAGAACCAAGGGGAACCAAGGTGGACAAAGGAGAACAAGGAGGACCAAGGAGAACCAATTGGAACCAAGGAGAGCCAAGGAGAACCAAGGGGAACCAAGGTGGACCAAGGAGAACCAAGGGGGAACCAAGGAGAACCAAGGAGAACCAAGGAGAAATAAAGAGAACCAAGGGAACCAAGGAGAAAGCAAGGAGGACCAGGAGAACAAAGGAGAACCAATGGGAACCAAGGAGAAATAAAGAGAACCAAGGGAACCAAGGAGAAAGCAAGGAGGACCAGGAGAACTAAGGAGAACCAATGGGAACCAAGTAGAACAAAGGAGAACAAAGGGTAACTAAGGAAAACCAGGGAGAACCAAGGGGAACCAAGGTGGACAAAGGAGAACAAGGAGGACCAAGGAGAACCAATTGGAACCAAGGAGAGCCAAGGAGAACCAAGGGGAACCAAGGGGAACCAAGGAGAACCAAGGAGAAATAAAGAGAACCAAGGGAACCAAGGAGAAAGCAAGGAGGGCCAGGAGAACTAAGGAGAACCAATGGGAACCAAGTAGAACAAAGGAGAACAAAGGGTAACTAAGGAAAACCAGGGAGAACCAAGGGGAACCAAGGTGGACAAAGGAGAACAAGGAGGACCAAAGAGAACCAATTGGAACCAAGGAGAGCCAAGGTGAGCCAAGGTGAACCAATGGGAACCAATGGGAACCAAGGAGAACCAAGGAGAAATAAAGAGAACCAAGGGAACCAAGGAGAAAGCAAGGAGGACCAGGAGAACTAAGGAGAACCAATGGGAACCAAGTAGAACAAAGGGTAACTAAGGAAAACCAGGGAGAACCAAGGGGAACCAAGGTGGACAAAGGAGAACAAGGAGGACCAAGGAGAACCAATTGGAACCAAGGAGAACCAAGGGGAACCAAGGTGGACCAAGGAGAACCAAGGGGAACCAAGGAGAACCAAGGAGAACCAAGGAGAAATAAAGAGAACCAAGGGAACCAAGGAGAAAGCAAGGAGGACCAGGAGAACAAAGGAGAACCAGCGAGGATCAAGGAGAACCAAGGAGGACCGCTGGGTTACGGCTTTCTGTGTTACTGGGTTACTTTTTGTCACATTCATACATACCTTAATTTTGAAATAAACACGGGTGATCTTTATCTTTTATCTCCACGAATTGAATTGCCATCTCGCTCATTGTGCGGTGGGACACTGAATTTTGGCCAGGAGTTCCGGGGGAAACTGGTTCGGTGTTCCATTGGCGTTGACGTCCGTTATTTCCAAAGCTAAAACTTGAAGGCCCTGTAAAGTAAAGAGCTTGCTATCAATGATAATCAACAATGCAACATTATCAATTATTACACATTATAGGTTACTTTTCCGATAGAATAGAAGGAGAACCAAGGGGAACCAAGGTGGACAAAGGAGAACAAGGAGGACCAAGGAGAACCAATTGGAACCAATGAGAGCCAAGGAGAACCAAGGGGAACCATCTGGTACGCAAGAAATCTACGTAACTTCATTGTACATCACATGCAAAAATGTGCGTAATCAATGCAGGCATCGGTCTATGGTGTATGACATGTCAATGAAATATAGAAAAGAGTTGATGGAAATTATAAACAGCTGCCAAAATAAGAGGGACATGCCACTACAGCTACAGTTTAGCGCCATTAAACATAATGATGAAAATGAACTATCCTTGAAAAGGTGCAAGAATCAAATGAAAATCCAGATAAGGTTTACCTCAATGTAAGATTTTTAATCTAACAAAGATTAAGGTAAAATATTCAATATTAATTTAATGATTGTCATATGATTGTCGGGCGAAAACAGATCAATACATTTTTAGCTAATTAATTATGCAATGATTTGCATATACACAGGAATAACTGAAAAAAAACGTTATGGGCTTCGAAATTAATAAAAACCCCACATATCTAGACAAGAGTACTGAGTAAAATTAGCCCCAAGTAACGTTAACTGTTAGCTTTTTATGAAGGAATTTAACTGTTAGTGTTAGATGCTCAGTAATGGCTTGCACAAGACATGAAATCATTTCAGGTACAATATTGTTAAGTACTATTCTATTCATTTCAAATATGTCTCATTCATACATACCTTAATTTTGAAATAAACACGGGGGATCTGTATCTTTTATCTCCACGAATTGAATTGCCATCTCGCTCGCCGTGCGGTGGGACACTGAATTTTGGCCAGGAGTTCCGGGGGAAACTGGTTCGGTGTTCCGTTGGCGTTGACGTCCGTTATTTCCAAACAAAGCTAAGACTTAAAGGCCCTGTAACGTAAAGAGCTTGATATCAATGATAATCAACAATGCAATATTATCAATTAATCATGAATTTCTCAGATTGCAAGCTCTTTACCTTACCAATTAATTCTGATCGTCCTTTGGTGGAGTTCACGGCATGCTGAATTGTAGTCGCTTTCCTCTCGTACGCAGTAAATAGGTTTACATTCTCTGTGTATGACATGCAAAAATAAGCATAATCATTGTATGAACACCTGATTACAAATTCAATGAAATACATGTACATTTTGTTGATTTCTCATAGAAAATAAAACAGCAAACAAAGGGGGTGGGCCACTTATGCTGATGGTTTGTAGTAGGAAACTGAATTTCTTTTTTTTTTTCATCTGGTACGCAAGAAATCTACGTAACTTCATTGTACATCACATGCAAAAATGTGCGTAATCAATGCAGGCATCGGTCTATGGTGTATGACATGTCAATGAAATATAGAAAAGAGTTGATGGAAATTATAAACAGCTGCCAAAATAAGAGGGACATGCCACTACAGATACGGTTTAGCCCCAGACTTCTGGGGAAGATGAGGGCTAGAGATAGGCCTGCATAACTAGAGTCCAGCTTTAATTATTCGCTGAATTAAACATAATTATGGTTTATAAGGTTTACCAAAATGTAAGATTTTCAATCTAACAAACATTAAGATAAAATATTCAATATTAATTTAATGATTGACATATGATTGTCGAGTGGAAACGGATCAATATATATTTAGCTAATTAAAATCTTGCCGAGGTGGTCGGCAGATGCCCCAAACATGTGGGTCCACCAGAGGAATATTTTAGGGACCACCTGGTCCTGTGCAACGATCCAGCGATGATGTACTACTCTGACACTTGTCACAGACTTGTAGTCCCATACACAGTTCCACAGGTTGGCACAGAGTTCTCCAAGTACCTCTTGACGTTCAAATGCTTCATCTCCTGTGTAGGTGGACGCAACAGACGGAAGATCCAACTTGTGTTCACCCTTGAGAACGATAGTGGAGGTATCCTTGGGAGGCAGGTGTTGGATGTGAGGGTGTGTGCCTGTCCTGGCAGGGATCGTAAGACTGAGGAGAAGGCCTTTGAGAAGTCCAAAGCCCAGCAGAAGAAACCCCTCAAGAGAGGTCCCAGCAAAGTTACATCTGTAGTGGGCCTTACGTCTTTATCAAAGAAAGCAAAGAAAGATGAGGAGACCTTCTACATGGCAATTCAAGGGTGCGAGAAGTATGAGCTGCTGATGAAGATCAAGGAGAGCCTAGACTTGATGGATTTTGTTGCGCCCAGTCACGATCAGATCCACCAGTACAGACAACAGCAGGCTCAACAACAAATGCAACTGTGGAGGTGTTGTGGAGGTGTTGTGGAGGTGTTGTGGATCAGTGGATGGCGAAAATGTTAATGTCCTTTGCTTAGCATGTGTGTGCGCTTAACAGGCGCCTGGCTGGAATGCTCCCCAGGGAGTGGAGAATGTGCATACACTATGTGCGGGTGCTTTATACATGTAAATGCCAGGTATTATTATTATTATTATTGGTGTTGGATGCTCAGTAATTATTATCAATTAATATTATCAATTAATCATGAATTTCTCAGATTGCAAGCTCTTTACCTTACCAATTAATTCTGATCGTCCTTTGGTGGAGTTCACGGCATGCTGAATTGTAGTCGTTTTCCTCTCGTACGCAGTAAATAGGTTTACATTCTCTGTGTATGACATGCAAAAATAAGCATAATCATTGTATGAACACCTGATTACAAATTCAATGAAATACATGTACATTTTGTTGATTTCTCATAGAAAATAAAACAGCAAACAAAGGGGGTGGGCCACTTATGCTGATGGTTTGTAGTGGGAAACTGAATTTCTTTTTTTTTTCATCTGGTACGCAAGAAATCTACGTAACTTCATTGTACATCACATGCAAAAATGAGCGTAATCGATGCAGGCATCGTTCTATGGTGTATGACATGTCAATGAAATATAGAAAAGGGTTGATGGAAATTATAAACAGCTGCCAAAATAAGAGGGACATGTCACCACAGCGACGGTTTAACCCCAGTTCTGGGAAAGATGAGGGCTAGAGATAGGCCTGCATAACTAGAGTCCGGCTTTAATTATTCGCTGAATTACATTATGAAAATGAACTAAAAGTGCAAGAATCAAATGAAAATCCAGATAAGGTTTACCAAAATATAAAATTTTCAATCTAACAATGATTAAGGTAAAATATTCAAATAAATATTAATTTAATGATTGATAATGATTGTCGGGTGGAAACAGATCAATATATTTTTAGCTATGGCCTAATTAATTATGTGATGATTTGCATATACACAGGAATAACTGAAAAAAACGTTTACTATAGTATAAGTTATGGGCTTCGAAATGAATAAAAACCCCACATATCTAGTCTAGATGAGAGTAGTATGGCTAGAGTGCCCAAGTCTGCGCAGTGCCCATGTCTGCGCACACGCGTAACTACGCGATTCTAATAAAACAAAACACGCAACGAACACAAACTTTTCATCTTTATCATAGCGATAAGTATTCATGCAAACACGAGTCATAATAATGAAAAAAAAATCTTATTTCAAAACTTTTATTATTCACAAGCCTCAAAATGTGGTCTTTCACGTCAAAACTCCCGAACTGCGTGTAAAATGAATGAGTGCGCAGACATGGGGCACCATTGTTTTTGCAATGTTGAAATGACACGGCACGGTCACCGCTTCTTGCGAAAATGGCATTGTTCTTGCTCTAATTTTGTCTAAATAATTTTGATGAGATTTTTTGCAGACTTACTCTTTGGAATATCAGGAATAATATAAAATTAAGCTTTAGACTTAGAGGAATATTGAAGAAATTCTTGTTCATTTTCAGGTCAAAACCTTAGGTGCGCAGACATGGGGCTCCCCATCGTCTGACTAAATTAGCCCCAAAAGGGCCCAAGTAGCGTTAACTGTATGTCTGTAGTGTGTAGTGTAGACTAGTAGTAGTGAGTAGTGAGTAGTGTTACTGTTAGCTTTTTAATGAAGAAATATTCTAAGTTGTAACTGTTCCTTGCACAAGACATGAAATCAATTCAGGTACAATATTGTTATACACTAGGCCTATTCTAATCATTTCAAATATGTCACAGTCATACATACCTTAATTTTGAAATAAACACGGGGGATCTGTATCTCCACGAATTGAATTGCCATCTCGCTCGTCGTGCGGTGGGACGCTGAATTTCGGCCAGGAGTTCCGGGAGAAACTGGTTCGGTGTTCCGTTGCCGTTGGCGTTGACGTCCGTTATTCCCTAACAAAGCTAAAACTTGAACTCGGTTGAAGTTGAACTTGAAGGCCCTGTAACGTAAAGAGCAAGGTATCAATGATAGTCGACAATGGAATATCATCAATTAATCATGTATTTCTCAGATTCCTTGCTTTTTACATTACCAATTAGCCTAGATGTCAAATTTTGTTCTTAAATTAGCACTTGTCCACACATACTCGTTACCAGGATTTTTATACAAAATTTGTGCTGTGCGTACGAGAACCACTTCACGCCATATTAACATACTTCGTATGAAACGGCCCGTACAAGACTATATTTCATTTGCGAGATTTTTATTCCGCCACTAGGTTAATGCACACGAAAGTACGATAATGCCTTCAACACATAACATGTCACAGAAAAAACCCAGAAATGTTTCTTAAATTAAAACAAATCCGGAAGTCTTACATCCCTGTAAACTCATCAAAAACATGAAACACAGATGATACATACATGAAATACATTAAATACAACGTAGTATGGGACTAATTGAAAAAACTGAATACGTTCAATTGCATCAGAGAATAGAGAAAAAATAGAGAGCTAAAGAGTGAGTTAGAGAGAGGGAGGAAGAGATTCAGTCTCATTTTGTGCTGTTGCCACCAATGAAAGTTCTGAATTGATATTTGGAACATCATGGGATTCGAACCCATCCAACATGCACAAAATGCAAGCAGAAAGATAGAAGAAATAATAAGAACGATATACATAATAATCTACAATTGTTTACCGATTGCGAGGAAGAAGCTTAATAAGATATTTTATATGTAATAATGTTTAGCATAAAGAGAACTGAGAAGATCTATATAATTTTAGGGCAATGAATATTAATGTAAACATACATGTACATCAATTTCTAACTATAATCAATCACTATTAATAACATGCACTAGAATTCAGAAAGCTGCATTCATCACCTCTCAATCTCAATCTCAATACTAAGACAAGTTCAATCATACAAGATAGTTTTACATTAAAATACAAGAGGATACAAAAATGAAGAGTTTATCTGAATTTTATGACTGATGCTTATTAAGACTTGTAAACACAAGCTCTGTATACTTACTACTTGAGTGTATTACAGGACACACTGCCTGTATGATGATCAATAACAATCAAACAATTTGTCACTTCTCAATGTAATTACACAAAAATAACCATCACAATATCGACTAGTCAAAATATACTTGTCTGACACAAAAATTAAGGTTTGTTTCAGAAAAACTGCTAATAAAAGAAATATGCAACATTCTAAAAGAAATATGCACCTTTAAAAGAAGGCTGGCTGCATATTGATACTGTATAACCAGTAATGATTACACTTTGATAGTAAACTTTTAAAAGTGATATGATAAGAAGAATACCATTTGTATAGGCATTGGCAAAAAGGAGAAAATGCAAACTTCATAATCATACAAAACACTGTCCATGACAATGCAAAGGTTACACAACGTCATAAGATAAAAAGAATGCACACAATGCAGGTTCACCAATACTGTATAACAGGTATAATGGTATTCACGTTCTAACTCACTTTAGATCTACATGTATATAAATGTTCTGAATTAAGCTGCCTTATTAGTAGACCAAAAGCTTCAGTCTCTCTGTATCGTCGGTTGTTCCGCTGAGACTTCGTCTGGCTCCACTAGACCTCCGTACATGGGGAAGGTTGAGAAATGTCAGAAAAATTAAAGATTTTCCCATAACAGACGGTTATAACCAAGGGGAAGCAAGGTGGACACAGGAGAACAAGGAGGAACAAGGAGAACCAAGGAGAACCAGCGAGGACCAAGGAGAACCAATGGGAACCAAGCAGAAACAAGGAGAGCCAAGGAGAACCAAGGGGAACTAAGGAGAACAAAGGGGAACAAAGGGGAACCAAGGAGAACCAAGGAGAACCAAAAAGAACCAAAAAGAACAAAGTTACTGTGCTCAGAAATAAAAAGGCTATTATACTCTGTACAAAATTTAATTTTAAAATATACACTTTACACAAAGAAAATCCCATCAATTTCCATCTTACGGGATGTTTTGCAGGTCTACATGTCAAATATAGCAAAGAAAATAATAAATAAATTAATCGTGATTTACTGGCAGGTGAAGTGTAGACCCTACACTTCGTAGATTAGAAGACGCATTTCTACGAAAGTACTCAAAACGTGAAATTGCACTGTGACGTGATTACCTGAGGGAACGTAGCAAGCCTGTGCATGTACATGTACACTATACACGTACATTACATTTACTCATACATTTATATGTACATGTTAATTTGCTTGGCCTAGTACAATGCAGGTCTACATCATGTCAAATATAGCAAAGAAAATAATAAATAAATTATAAGCCTCTGATTTCTGTATTGTACTCAACAAAAATAAGAATGATTGAACAATGAATTGTACTTTCATACTGCAGTGTGTCATGTACAAGTGCATTGTACGTGTTGTACAAGTACATGTACATGTACACTACATGTACACTACATGCACACAACATGCACACTTTGTCTACGTGAATGTACACTACATGCACACTACATGTACAAGTACAAGTACAAGTACATGTAAATGCACATGTACAAATGGCTTGCAATGTTCGCTCACGTAGTCACGTCACGGCGCAACTGTAGATTAGAAGACGCATTTCTACGAAAGTACTCAAAACGTGCAATTGCACTGTGACGTGATTACCTGAGGGAACGTAGCAAGCCTGTACAAGTACATGTACATGTACACTATACACGTACATTACATTTACACATACATTTACATGTACATGTTAATTTGCAATGCCTAGTACAAATACAGGGCTATGTCATGTCAAATATAGAAAAGAAAATAATAAATAAATTATAAGCCTCTGATTTCTGTATTGTACTCAACAAAAATAAGAATGATTGAACAATGAATTGTACTTTAATACTGCAGTGTGTCATGTACAAGTGCATTGTACGTGTTGTACAAGTACATGTACATGTACACTACATGCACACAACATGCACACTTTGTCTACTTGAATGTACACTACATGCACACTACATGTACAAGTACAAGTACAAGTACATGTAAATGCACATGTACAAATGGCTTGCAATGTTCGCTCACGTAATCACGTCACGGCGCAACTGTAGATTAGAAGACGCATTTCTACGAAAGTACTCAAAACGTGAAATTGCACTGTGACGTGATTACCTGAGGGAACATAGCAAGCCTGTGCATGTACATGTACACTATACACGTACATTACATTTACTCGTACATTTATATGTACATGTTAATTTGCAATGCCTAGTACAAATGCAGGGCTATGTCATGTCAAATATAGCAAAGAAAATAATAAATAAATTATAAGCCTCTGATTTCTGTATTGTACTCAACAAAAATAAGAATGATTGAACAATGAATTGTACTTTCATACTGCAGTGTGTCATGTACAAGTGCATTGTACGTGTTGTACAAGTACATGTACATGTACACTACATGCACACAACATGCACACTTTGTCTACTTGAATGTACACTACATGCACACTACATGTACAAGTACAAGTACATGTAAATGCACATGTACAAATGGCTTGCAATGTTCGCTCACGTAATCACGTCACGGCGCAACTGTAGATTAGAAGACGCATTTCTACGAAAGTACTCAAAACGTGAAATTGCACTGTGACGTGATTACCTGAGGGAATGTAGCAAGCCTGTGCATGTACATGTACACTATACACGTACATTACATTTACTCGTACATTTATATGTACATGTTAATTTGCTTGGCCTAGTACAATGCAGGTCTACATGGCTTTTGCTAAACAGTCGGGTAACGTCGCGTCGCGTTGGTAGAAATTTTCGAACATTTTTCAGGAAGGTGTCTTCAAGGGGACAAATTGAAAAAGAGTCCATCTCAGTATGATTTTCCCGTTTTCAGGCTAAAAACGACAAACAAGGGAATAAAGAAAACAATAGAAGGATAATGCAAAGAAATACATGAACTATAAAGAGAGAATAGAAGGGTAGGAAGGATGGAAGAAAATATGATGAAAGGAAACAAAGAATACAACAAAAGGAAAGTTGGAAAGTAAAAATAAGTGGATAAAAACAAAGAATAACATAAAGAAAGATAGAGATATAAATGATAAACGGATAAAGATATTAAGAGTAACATAAGGAAAGATAGATTAACGTGAGGAAGGTAGGGGAGAAAATGATAACAGGAAACAAAGAATATCATAACGAGAGGAAGGATGGAAAGATAATTGATAGAAGGATAAAAGCAAGAAATGACAAAGCGAGAGATAGAGAGAAAAATGATAAAAAGATAAATATAAACATGAAGAAAGGTGGAAGAGAAGATGATAAAAGGGAAGAAAGAATAACAAAGTGAAGATGGAAAGCAATAAAAAAAGAGGATAAAAAGAATAAATATAAACAGTAACATTATGAAAGATGGAAAACAAAATGATAAAAGCAATAAAAGAATAACGTAATGAAAGGAAAGGTGGAAAGAAAAAAATAATAAAAGGATTAAAAACAACTGAATTAGCAATTACGCGATGCGTAATATAATTATGTCCCCGCCAGAAGTGTAGATCTGTGGAATGGCTGTTAATTTATGTAATTTCTGATAGAACCTTGAAGATAAATGTGAGAAATGAATTATCAAATTAATGTTTTATGATTACAAATGCATTTTCTGTTGATTTTGAATAAATTACAATAAATTTGCATAATTAATGAATTTCAAAATTCTGTGTAGAGGTTTGACAGCCCCTACCCAGCCCTATCAGATAAAACAATCAGATTCAAAATACGGTGTGAAATAGAGGAGAAGTAGCATTTTTCGTCGATTTTGAATAAATTTGCATAAATTTGCATAATTGATGAATTTCATGATTTTGTGTAGAAGTTTGGAATCCCCCACTCAGCCCTATCAGATAAAGCAATCAGAATCAAAATCGGCCAAGAAATGACGGAGAAGTAGCATTTTCTAACGTTTTGAGCACACACGGACGGACGGACGGACGGACGGACCTTTTGCTGCATTCTTTGTTTCCTTTCATCATATTTTCTTCCATCCTTCCTTCCCTTCTATTCTCTCTTTATAGTTCATGTTTTTCTTTGCATTATCCTTCTATTGTTTTCTTTATTCCCTTGTTTGTCGTTTTTAGCCTGAAAATGGGAAAAATCATACCGAGATGGACTCTTTTTCAATTTGTCCCCTTGAAGACACCTTCCTGAAAAATGTTCGAAAATTTCTACCAACGCGACGCGACGTTACCCGACTGTTTAGCAAAAGCCGTCTACATCATGTCAAATATAGCAAAGAAAATAGTAAATAAATTATAAGCCTCTGATTTCTGTATTGTACTCAACAAAAATAAGAATGACTGAACAATGAATTGTACTTTCATACTGCAGTGTGTCATGTACAAGAGCATTGTACGTGTTGTACAAGTACATGTACATGTACACTACATGCACACAACATGCACACTTTGTCTACTTGAATGTACACTACATGCACACTACATGTACAAGTACAAGTACAAGTACATGTAAATGCACATGTACAAATGGCTTGCAATGTTCGCTCACGTAATCACGTCACGGCGCAACTGTAGATTAGAAGACGCATTTCTACGAAAGTACTCAAAACGTGAAATTGCACTGTGACGTGATTACCTGAGGGAACGTAGCAAGCCTGTGCATATACATGTACACTATACACGTACATTACATTTACTCGTACATTTATATGTACATGTTAATTTGCTTGGCCTAGTACAATGCAGGTCTACATATATGTCAAATATAGCAAAGAAAATAATAAATAAATTATAAGCCTCTGATTTCTGTATTGTACTCAACAAAAATAAGAATGATTGAACAATGAATTGTACTTTCATACTGCAGTGTGTCATGTACAAGTGCATTGTACGTGTTGTACAAGTACATGTACATGTACACTACATGTACACTACATGCACACAACATGCACACTTTGTCTACGTGAATGTACACTACATGCACACTACATGTACAAGTACAAGTACAAGTACATGTAAATGCACATGTACAAATGGCTTGCAATGTTCGCTCACGTAGTCACGTCACGGCGCAACTGTAGATTAGAAGACACAAGGTACGATAATACGCTAGCAGCGGTCTGTAGCAGACTGGAAGAAGCAGAAGAGAAGACGCATTTCTACGAAAGTACTCGAAACGTGAAATTGCGCTGTGACGTGATTACCTGAGGGAACGTAGCAAGCCTGTACAAGTTCATGTACATGTACACTATACACGTACATTACATTTACATGTACATTTATATGAACATGTTAATTTGCAATGCCTAGTACAATGCAGGGCTACATCATGTCAAATATAGCAAAGAAAATAATAAATAAATTATGCCTCTGATTTCTGTATTGTACTCAACAAAAATAAGAAATACTGAACAATGAATTGTACTTTCATAGTGTGTCATGTACAAGTGCATGTACGTGTTGTACAAGTACATGCATGTACACTACCATGCACACAACATGTACAAACTGTACAAGTACAAGTAAATGCACATGTACAAATGGCTCGCAACGTTCGCTCACGTAATCACGTCACGGCGCAACTTCACGTTTTGAATACAATCATGTTTGGTAATTACGTGACACAACATTTCGTAGAAATTACAATAACCAATAACAAACAACGAATGGCCACATGACTTGGAGCACACATTAACAAGGTTATTGTTTATGGTCATTGAGAAGAGACTAATATAAAACTTTCTTTATGATGCCCGACACAGAAATACATATCTGGGACTCCCCACGTTTTCAGACACACGTGGCGGACGTGGCCTCCGCAGAACGCATACGGACTAGAAACACGCACGGTGGGATGTGACCATGCCTTCAGCGAATTGTTAATTGTCAAAAAGCTGAATGACATCATTGGCTAGTCTCAATAAAAGCACTTACATTTATAAACAATTACGATAAACTGTTGGGTAAAGTTAATAAAACCGTGACTATTCGTAATTTACTGGCAGGTGCTAGAGATAGGCCCGCATAACTAGAGATCGGCTTTAATTATTCGCTGAATTACATTATAATGAAAATGAACTGTCCTTCAAAAAGTGCAAAAGTCAAATGAAAATGCAGATAAGGTTTACCAAAATGTAAGATTTTCAATGTAACAAACATTAAGGTAAAATATTCAATATTAATTTAATGATCGACATACATGTATGATTGTCGGGTGGAAAGAGATCAATAATTTTAGCTAATTAATTATGCAATGATTTGCATATACACAGGAATAATTGGGGGAATCTCCTACTGTCTATGGAATTAAATGACATTTTTCCAAAAATCAAACCTTTTCGAAGAGGACAGATACCTTTTTCAATGATTTCGAGATATACTGCACACAGCCCTATAGCTAATGTAGGATGCCGATTTTGTCATTTGTAATTGTATTTGACTTTGTTTACACTTCTGTTCTGGAATTTAGTTCAGTTCAGGTTAGCTTTCAATAGGTTTTTTGTTGTCATGAATCTCATCAGAGACTGTCCTACTTCTCTTGTCACCTTCATTCCTTTCCTATTCAGATGTGCCCATTCCCTCCATCCTCACATCTGGTTCTTTGTTGAACATTCCTCATTACATAATCACCCCAAACATTGACCCATCTTCCTTCTAGTTATTTCTGATTGGCTCTTGTATTGAATTGGGTTGATACATTGTACTTAAATACTTCCATTTTCTTTATGTTCATTGGTTAAAGTATGTTTGAATATTTATAATGTTATGTTGTCTTACCAAGTTGATCTGGGCCAGGCAGCCCTGTAGTATAAAAGAGCATGATTAAAAAGAGAAAATCTCAGACAGATAGATCAGAGAGAGCACTACCAGACCTCACCAAGTTTACATCTCTTTATTTTTCGTTGTCTTCTGAGTTCCTGTTACGTTTGATGCCTGAGTTGCTGTTGTTACATACACGTTCCAGACTGTTTCAATGTTTGATTTACAAGAAGGCCTAGCCTAGAACTTAATTTTACAAACGTACACTAATATAACTAGTGTTAACTGAAAAGAAAGAAATTAAGGGGGGTCAGTCTATATTGTGATACCTGTCGTATCGTGGGTAGCTGAATTTTGGTCGTTTTTCCTCTCGCACGCAAGAAATAGGCGTTCGTTTTAATTTTTAAACATTACATTTTTCCAACAATTACCTCTTCCAAGCGGAGGGACACCTCTTACAATATTTTACACTTATATCCGGTACATAACATATCGCAATAGCTATTTTCCCTTAAAAAATGAAAATGTAGAAGGGGGGTCATTCTAAATTGGGAATTCATGCTGGGCTCCACACCAGCATTAAGCAGCAGATTGCCAAGCCAGGAGTTTAGGGGGAATCTCCTAGTCCTACTGAGTACTGACTACTGTCTACTGTCGCTGATGCCGATGGTGATGGAATTAAATGACATTTTCCCAACATTAACATTTATAACAATTAACCTTTTTCCTAGCGGAGGGACAGCTCTTACAATATTTTTCACTTAGGCCTAGGGGGCCCCAGCCTAATTATACTTTAAATATCGCAGAGGCTATTTTCCCTTAAAAAATTAAAATGTAGAAGTAACTTAAGGGGCGTCTTCTAAATTGCGTAGGCCTACCGGTATTCATGCAGGACTGCACACCAGAAAGCAGCAGATTACCAAGCCAGGAGTTCTGGGGGAATCTGCAATGGCAAAATGACATTTTTCCAGACGTGCGAGACTAGTACTAGATAGCCCTGAATATCGCTTAATTTCTTCTAATATACATCAAAGCCTTTCAAATACAAGATATTACATGATTATTCTAATAATTCCAAAGCTTTAAGAGTCTAAAGATAGGTCTAATTCAAAATAAACATTGCATTATAATTATTACCTGTCGTATTTGGTCAGCAGGAAATTAGCGAGATCCGCGGCGAGTTTCTGCCTGAAGCTCCGGCTTGGAAAAGATTGGCATGCCGCTGCCGTTGGTAAAAACACCCAAGGTTGAGGAAATAGTTCCGGCCTCTGCAATTTTACGGTG